>JAUMJL010001868.1:0-24490 GCA_033558185.1 Dromococcyx pavoninus
CCCACATAAAGTGGGGACCCCCATTACCCCGGACCCCCGCAACCACTCCCGGCCCCCCCATTTAGCACCAGGATCCCCCCACAACCCCGCCACCCGTCCCTTCCACAGGACCCCTGCCCCGGTACCACCCGTCCCCCCCCAACCCGGGTCCCACCTGCTTCCCCTGCGGCAGTGCCGGTCCTTCTGTCCCGGTTCCCCAGTGCCAGTGTCCGGTCTCTCCCGGTGCCGGTCACGCTGTCACAGTGCCGGTCTTGCTGTCCTGAGCCGGTGCCCGGTACCGGCGCCCGTCTCTCTCTCCCGGTGCCGGTCTCTCTCTCCCGGTGCCGGTTCCCCGGTCCTGGTCTCACTGTCCCAATCGCGTGCCTGGTGCCGGTCTCGCTGTCCCGGTTCCCCGGTGCCGGTTCCGCCCCGGCTGCACTGCCCCACGCGGACACGTGCGCGCCCGCACGTGCCTCCCGCGTTGCCCCGCCCCTCCGTACGCCTATTGGCTCGCGCCCCCCAACGGGGGGCGGAGACACCGCGCCGCGCCCCGCCTCCTGGCTCCCATTGGCCCGCGCTGCCCGCAGCGCTGCCGGGAGGGCGGAGCCAAGGCCACTCCCCCCCACGTGGCGACACGGGGGCTCCTGGCCACGCCCCCTCCGTGGAACAACCAATGGGCGGCGGCACCGGCTCCCCGCCGCGGCCAATGGGGGGCGGTGGCCCCGCCGCGGCGCCGTTACATAATGGCGTGGGGGGGGCAGAGCGTGGGGAACCACGTGGGGGCGGGGCCCGCCGGGCGCTCTCACGTGCGGGGGGCAAATGGGGCGTGGTCGGGAAAGGGGCGTGGTTAATAAAGGGGCGGGGCTGGGGGCACCGGTGTTAGGACCGCCCCCCCCAGGACCCCCATAGTCCCCCCCACCCCATTGCACCCACAGGTTCTGCAGCCCCCCAGCCCCCCCATGGCACCCACAGCCCCACCTCAGCTCACACCCCTCCTCCCCAGACACCCCCAACCTCACAATCCCAGTGCTCCCAGCCCCACATGTCCTGGCATCCCCCCCCCCCAAAACGCCCCCCACCCCACAACCCTAGAGCCCCCCCCCTCATCCCCATAACACCCACAGGTCCTGCAGCCCCTCCCTAGTGCTCCCACAACCCCATTGCCCCCCGCCCCAGAGCACCCAGAGCCCCCTTGTCCCCCCATGGCACCCACAGCTCTCCCCCGAGCCCCAAAGCCCCCATTCCATCCCCGGAGCCCCCAGCCCCAAAGCCCCGCCCCCCAGCTCCCCCATTCCTCAACCCCAGATCTCCCAGTCCCACAGTCCTGCCCCCCATTCCCCGGCCCCCAACCCCAGATTCACCAGCCCCCCCCCTTCTCCAGCCCCTCACCCGTACAACTCCCAGCCCCCCTCTTTTTCCCAGCCCCCTCCCCTCCCTCAGGCCCCCAATCCTCGAGTTCCCACCCCCAGCCCCCTTCTCCCCACCTCCCAAGCCCCCACCCCCTGGGGATGGCCCCTCCACCCCTCCCCGTTCCCCCGGCTCAGCCCGGGTGGGTATTTAAGGCCGGGTTGGCAGCCCCCCACCCCCTGCCCTGCCATGCTGCGTGCCCTGCTCCTGCTGGGGGGCCTGGCCCCCACCCTGCCCGCCGGTGAGTGCCCCCCTCCCCTTCTCCAAAACGCACCCCAACTCCCAGACCCACTTGGGGTGCAGCCACCAGCACCCCTGGAGAAGGGCTGAGGGGGCTCCAAGCCCCAGGACCCCCCCCCCCCCCGCCCCCTAACACCTCTGCTCCCTCCTACAGGTCCCCACTGGGCGTATGAGGGTGAGTGACCCCCCCCTGAACCCTCTGCACCCCGAATCCACCACCCCACACCCCCCAGAACCGAGGAGGGGGGGGGCATCACCCAGTGCACCCCCTCTCACCCACAAACACCTCAGTCCCCCCAAATAGGAAGGTGTGGGGTGGGTGGGTGCAGCCCCCCATGACCCCCCCATCCCCACTGCTGGACACCTCTGTGCCCCCAAATGGGAGAGGTCAGATGGGTGCAATCCCCTCCTTGCCCTCCCCCCCCAGACACCTGGGTCCCCCTAAATGGGAGGGAAATGGGTGGGTGCAGGCCCCCCATGACCCCCACCCTTGGGTCCCATAAGATGGGAGGGGGTTGGATGGGTGCAGTCCCCCGTGTCCCCCCCCTCCAACAAACACCTGGGTCCCCCCAAATAGGAAGGAGGCAGATGAGCGCAGCCTCTCCCAGACACCTGGGTCCCCCCAAATGGGAGAGGGTTGGATGGGTGCAGCCCCCTCCATGCCCCCCACCCCTGAGTCCCATAAGATGGGAAGGGGTCGAAGGGTGAAGCCCCCTCATGCCCCCCACGCTTGGGTCTCATAAGATGGGAGGAGGTCAAAGGGTGCAGCTCTTCATGCCCCCCTCCCCCTTTGACCCCAGATGGGAGGGAGATGGATGGGTGCAGCCCCCTGCGCCCCCCACCCTTGGGTCTCGTAAGGTGGGAGGTGGCTGGATGGGTGCAGCCCCCCCCCCATTCCCTTGCTCCAATGGTCCCATTGTGCTCCTTTACATAAGGCTCAGGCCCCGCTCCGGCTGCCAAATCCAATTAGGATCCAACCTTGGCCAAATCCCTGCTAAGCCCCATCCCAACAGACCCACAGGGACCCCACGGGCCCCCCACCCACCCCCGTGGGCTTTGTCCCCGCTCCCCCAGCCGGAAAAAAAAATGTCCCTGGAAGATTACCGAGCACATTGGGAATGTCACCTCGTTTGGGGTGAAACGAGGGCGTTTCGGGTCACGGCTCCACGATGGGTAACGCGTGGTCCCTGTGTGTGTGGGGGGGTGGGTGTCCCACAGGCCCCCACGGGCAGCACCACTGGCCCGAGGACCACCCGGCGTGCGGGGGTCGAGCCCAATCGCCCATCGACATCCGGTCGGGGCTGGCGCAAGCGGAGCCCTCGCTGCCCCCGATCCGCCCCCTCGGGTACCACCGGCCCGGAGCCCCCGTCTTCACCCTCGCCAACAACGGCCACACCGGTGAGCGGGCACCTGGGCACGGGAGGGGCTTGGACCGGGGGCGGGGAGGGGGTCCAACCCCACTGAACCCCCTTTCCTCCTCCTCCCGCAGCGGTGCTGGCGCTGCCCCCATCGCTGCGGCTCCAGGGGTTACCCCGGGGCTTCGCGGCCGCTCAGCTCCACTTCCACTGGGGCCGTCCCGGGAACGCCGCCGGTGCCGAGCACCTCCTGGATGGGCACCGCGCGCCCGCAGAGGTACCGGGGGCGGGGGCACAAAGGGGGGGCTGCTCTGGGAAAGGAGGGGTGGGGAATGGGATGGGTCTGGGGGTGGGAAAAGGCATGGGAATGGGGTGAGAAATGGGTGCAGGGATGGGTCCGGGGGTGGGAAATGGCATGGGAGTGGGGTGAGAAATGGGTCTGGGGGGTAATGGGTGAAGGAATGGGGTGGGAAACGGGTCTGGGGATGGGAAATGGGTCTGGGGGTGGGAAACGGCATGGGAATGGGGTGAGAAATGGGTCTGGGGGGAATGGGGAGGGAAATGGGTCTGGGGGTGGGAAATGGCATGGGAGTGGGGTGAGAAATGGGTCTGGGGGGTAATGGGTGAAGGAATGGGGTGGGAAATGGGTCTGGGGATGGGAAATGGGTCTGGGGGTGGGAAACAGCATGGGAATGGGGTGAGAAATGGGTCTGGGGGGAATGGGGGAGGGAATGGGGAGGGAAATGGGTCTGGGGGTAGGAAAGGGCATGGGAATGGGGTGAGAAATGGGTGCAGGGATGGGTCTGGGGGTGGGAAACAGGTCTAGGGGTGGGAAATGACATGGGAATGGGGTGAGAAATGGGTGCAGGGATGGGTCTGGGGGTGGAAAATGGGTCTGGGGGGAATGGGTGAAGGAATGGGGTGGGAAATTGGACGAGAATGCGGCAGGAAATGGGTCTGGGGGTGGGAAATGGGTGCAGGGATGGGTCTAGGGGTGGAAAATGGCATGAGAATGGGTGAGAAATGGGTCTGGGGGGAATGGGTGAAGGAATGGGGTTGGAAATTGGATGGGAATGTGGTGGGAAATGGATCTGGGGGTGGAAAATGGGTGCAGGGATGGGTCTAGGGGTGGGAAATGGCATGAGAATGGGTGAGAAATGGGTCTGGGGGGAATGGGTGAAGGAATGGGGTTGGAAATTGGATGGGAATGTGGTGGGAAATGGATCTGGGGGTGGGAAATGGGTGCAGGGATGGGTCTGGGGGTGGGAAATGGCATGGGAATGGTGTGGGAAATGGGTCTGGGGGGAATGGGTGAAGGAATGGGACAGGAATGTGGAAAAGGAACGGAAAAGGGCAGGGGAAAGGGGTCTGGGAGCAGGAAATGGGTGCAGGAAAGGGAAGGAGGGGTAGGAAACGGGAGCAGGACCAGGTCTGGGTGCAGGCACAGGAGCGGGTCGGGCGCTGGCAGTGGGTCCTGACACCCCGAAAGGCACCTGGATGGGTGTGGGATCAGGGTCTGGGACCCAGGCAAGGGGGAGAGCAGGGGGTTGGAGTTGGGGAGGGGGTTCCCCCTGCTCTGCCCCTCCCACCCCTGCCCCCAGATGCACGTGGTGCACTACGACGCGGAGCGCTACGGCAACGCCAGCGAGGCGCAGCACCACGCCGGCGGGCTGGCCGTGCTGGGCGTCCTCCTGGAGGTACGTGGACCCCCAAAACACCCCCTCCTACCACCACCACCTCCCCAAACCCCCTCTTCTTAACCCCTTCCTTGCCCTCCCACCTCCCAGGTGGGTGCTGAGCCCCACCCCGCCTACGACAACATCCTGAGGCACCTGGGGAGCATCCGCTATGCAGGTGAGCGAAGGGAAAACACGCGGTGGGGAAGTGGCAGGGGGGGACACCCCAAAATTGCCCCCCCAACTTCTCCCCACCCCAGGGCAGACGACGGCCATCCCCTCCTTCAGCGTGCAGGACCTGCTGCCCTCGCGCCTCGACCTCTACTACCGCTACAACGGGTCCCTCACCACCCCCCCTTGCTACCAGAGCGTCCTCTGGACCCTCTTCCAGCAGCCTGTCCGCATCAGTTTGGCCCAGGTGGGGACCCCCTGGTTTTTGGGGTGAAACCTCCCTGGTTTTGGGGTGGGTAAGGGCAGACCCAGCGCTCACCCCTCCGTTTCAGCTGGAGCAGCTCCAGGGAACGCTTTACGCCACGGAGGTGGCCGAGCCCGAGCCCCAGCGCCTGGTGGATAATTTTCGGGAGCCACAGGAGCTCAACCAGCGGCTGGTGCTGTCGTCTGTCCCCAGGGGTGAGAGAGGGGACCCCCAAATGACCCCCCCCTGCACCCCAAATGACCCCCCCCCGCACCCCAAAACGGCTCCTGGAGCCCCAGCATGAGGCTGCAGTGCTGAGCCCCAGCTCTTCCCTCGCAGGACCCCAGGGATATTCCACAGGTACGGCGCAGCTGGGGGGGCTGGGAATGGGGGGGCTCAGCCCCCCCCGGCCCCCCCCCTGACCCCCTCCCATGCACATCCCACAGGTGAAGTCATTGCCATCATCTTCGGCGCCGTCTCCGGCTGCCTCGGCCTCTTCCTCACCATCCACTTTGTGGCCAAGCGGCTGCGGTGAGAACCCCCCCCTCCACCCCCCCAGCCCCAAACAGGGGCTGGACCCCCAAATCAGAGGGTTTGGGGGGCACCCTCATCTCAGCCCTTTCACCCTCCCAAAGCAGAGCGAGGAGGGCACAGGACCAGGATGTCGTCTTCAAAGCCTCCTCCCGCCGCAGCCCCTCGGATGACACCCTCCGTCCTTGAGCCCCCTACCCCGGGTTGGGCTGTGTGGGACCCCCCTGCTGCCCCCCAGCTCAGCCCCTCGGTGGTGGCTGCTCCTGTTCCAGCCCCACTGGAAATAAAGCCCCTTCCCCACCCCACGGCGCTGGCAGCTCCTTGTTGAGGAGGGAAGGGGACCGCTCGCTTGAGGGGGCTTTGGGGCTGGATCCCATCAGCCCTGGAAAAGCAGGACACTGGGGTGTTCCCACCCTGGGAACGGAGCAGGATGGGGGCCTGGACCCCCTTCCTCCCCACCTCACCCCATCTCAGCAGCCCCCTCTGTGCTCGGGACTCAATGCTCTATTAAAAGGGTTTTACTCCAAATCAGAAAAATAATTTACTCCCCCCTGCAGCAGCCCAGGGGGGTAATGAGAGCCCCCAGACCCACGGCGAGGGGTGGAAAGGGGGGGCTGTGTGGGGCAGAGCAACCCCTATCGTGGCTCCCCGAGCCCCGAGAGCATCACACTGCTCCCACAGAGTGGCTTGGGGCTGTGCTGGGGGGAAATGCAAGGGAAAGGGGGGGAAAATGCAAGGGATGGGGGGAAATGCAAGGAAAAGAGGGGAAAGGAGAAGAAGGGGGATCCCAGCCCAGCCAGCCCGGGCGCACCGCAGGGCACCCGTGGCCACCCCGTATGGAAAAGAGTCCGATGGAAGTCGCAAACGGGGCACCCACGAGCAGCAGTTGGACCCCAAATATCCCCTTCAGAACAGGATCGGGCCCCGAGCCCCCTCTGTGCCAGGGAGAGGGGTCAGGGGTCCTCCAGCAGTGGGGGCAGCGCTGCCCCCTCAGTCCTCGAAAGGCACCTGGAGCGCGGAGTACAGCATCACCCTGCTGGCATCCTCCTGCTCACCTGGGGGCAGAAGGGAGGCAGGGGGTGAGGGTGCTGGGAGCAGGGGGGGTTGAGGCATCTTTGTGAGCCCAAAGGGTGCCCCTTAGCCAAGAGACGCAGCCCTCCCCCTGCAGTGAACGGGTGAGGATTGCGGGTGAGACCCCACCTTCCCCAACCCAGCAGCTCTGGGCACCCCTGTACCCAAATCACAGAACCATGGAATGGGTTGGGTGAGAAGGGACCTCAAAGCCCACCCAGTTCCACGGGCAGGGACACCTCCTACTGGATCAGGGGGCTCCAAGCCCCATCCAACCTGGCCTTGGACACCTCCAGGGATGGGGCAGCCACCACTGCTCTGGGCAACCTGGGCCAGGGCCTCCCCACACTCACACCAAAACATTTCTCCCCAAGATCTCATCTCAATCTCCCCTCTTTCATCTCAAAACCCTTCCCCCTCATCCCATCCCTGCACTCCCTGATCCAGAGCCCCTCCCCAGCTTTCCTGGAGCCCCTTTCAGTCCTGGGAGGCTGCTCTAAGGTCTCCCCAGAGCCTTCTCTTCTCCAGGCTCAACAACCCCATCTCTCTCAGCCTGTCCTCGTACAGGAGGTTCTCCGGCCCTTGGATCATCTCCATGGCCTCCTCTGGACCCACTCCAACAGCTCCAGGTCCTTCTCATGTTGGGGATTCCAGAGCTGGACACAGGGCTCCAGGTGGGGTCTCCCCAGAGCGGAGCAGAGGGGTGGAAAATCACCTCCCTCGCCCTGCTGCAACCCCCCTTGCACCCATATCCGACCCCCCACCACCTAAAAGGGGCCGCAGACCCACCGGAAGAGCCCCCAAGTCGCAGCGGTGCCACCCTCGGTCGCGCACCCCTCCCTGCCAGCCCCCCCCTTACAGGAGAGGCACTTGAGGACGTTGCGGAAGGAGCCGCCGGCAGTGAGGAAGGCCCAGAGGCCGGTGAGGAGGGTGATGATGAAGATGGGGCCCAGGCTGGCCTCGTACCAGGGGTTCAGGAACGTCTGTGGGGATGGAGAGAGCCGGGTTAGGAATGGCACCGCCTGCCAGCTGCACCCACTGCCCCTCTGAGCAGAGGGATGCCCGGCTTAAACCCCTGCTGAGACAATTCCCACCAGGAGCTTAGCGACTGATCCTCCATCTGCCCTCCCCAGCCCCTCTTTACCATCCCAATGCACCCCAACAGGCTGCCCTGACTGGGAGGTGCCCAAGAAGGACATGGACCCAAGGCCAGGTTGGATGGGGCTTGGAGCCCCCTGATCCAGTGGGAGGTGTCCCTGCCCCTGGCAGGGGGATTGGAACTGGATGGACTTTGAGGTCCCTCCCAACCCAAACGATTTTATGATTCTAAGAGGGCCGTGACTCGCCCTGCAGTGCGAAGACAGGGATTTAGGGAGCCCCCATGAGCCCCCTCCCAGTCACCCACGCTTTGGGGACACCTTTCAGAGGTTGTCCATCAGCTCTGGCTCAAACTCACCAGCCCAGAGGTGAGGAGGTGACTGGCAACCACCAGCCCCAGGCACCAGTAGCGACGTTTCTCGCAGGCGTCGAAGAAGATGACGCCCCAGAAGGTGTGGAGCAGGACGAGGGCCATGGTGAGGAACGCTGCGGGAAGAGGGCGACGTGGACCCCTCAGACCTTGCCATCACCTTCCTCCTCCTCGCCTTGGCCAAGGACCACACGCTGGGGCCAGACTGCAGCTCTGAATGGCTCTGCCACACTCTATCCAGCTCCTTTCCACATTCCAGGGCTGGAATGAGCCTCTACCCAGCTCCTTTCCACATGCCGGGGCTGGACTGAGGCTCTACCCAGCTCCTTTCCATATTCCAGGGCTGGACTGAGACTCTACCCAGCTCCTTTCCATATTTCAAGGCTGGAATGAGCCGCTATCCAGCTCCTTTCCATATTCCAGGGCTGGACTGAGGCTCTACCCAGCTCCTTTCCATATTCCAAGGCTGGAATGAGCCGCTATCCAGCTCCTTTCCATATTCCAGGGCTGGACTGAGGCTCTGCCCAGCTCCTTTCCCAACTCCAGGGTTGGATTGCGGCTCTACCCAGATCCATTCCCCACTCCAGGGCTGGAATAAGCCTCTACCCAGCTCCTTTCCCCATTTCAGGGCTGGACTGAGGCTCTACCCAGCTCCTTTCCATATTCCAGGGCTGGATTGCAGCTCTACCCACCTCCCTTCCACACACTGGGGCTGTACTGCAGCTCCCACCAGTTCCACTGCAGCCCCCCCCCCGGGCTCGCTCCGTTTCCCCATCCTCACCGGACGTGATGAAATAATACGGTGAATCCCCGTGGATCCCGACGATTCCCGGCCCGATGGAGTCTGCCAGGATGTTAATGACGGAGAAGACACCACTGATGATGCCAAAGGACAGCCCTGAGACTGCGGAAGGAGAAGGGCCTCAGGGAGGAGCGACCGCGGCCCGCGAGCCCCGGGAAGGCTGCGTTAGCCGGGTGGGTTCACCCAGCCCGCCGTCGGCGCGTGGCACCCGCGTGCCCTGCTGCCAGGAGGCTCCAGAGGGCAGCCAGTGGAGCCCTGCCCAGTCTGTGCTCACCGTAAGCCATCTGCCGGAGGGAGATGGGGGAGCGGCCATCCTCGCTGAGGGTCGCCAGGCCTTCATCCGCCTTCCTGCTCGGGCGGGAGGGAAAATGTCAGCAGCTCGCTCGGAACAGGGGCCTCAACGCACCAGAGAGGGGAAGGGAGAGCTCTAAACGAGCCCGGGGTGAGGACAGAGAGCTCTCTCAACATAAGAAGCAGATGGAGCTGTTGGAACGGGTCCAGAGGAGGCCACGGAGATGATCCAAGGGCTGGAGAACCTCCCCTACGAGGACACGCTGAGAGGTGGGGTTGTTCAGCCTGGACAAGACTCAAGGGGAACCTCACAGCGGCCTCCCAGTATTGAAAGGGGTCCAGAAAATCTTGGGAAGGACTTTTCCCAAGGGCCTGGAGTGATAGGATGAGGGGGAACGGCTTTAAATTGGAAGGAGGAAGATTTAGATGCTGGGGAGGCCCTGTCCCAGGTTGCCCAAAGCAGTGGTGGCTGCCCCATCCCTGGAAGTGTTGAAGGCCAGGATGGATGGGGCTTGGAGGCCCCTGATCAATGGGAGGTGTCCCTGCCCATGGAACTGGATGGGCTTTGAGGTCCCTTCCAGCCCAAACCATTCCATGATGCTATGATTCCAACTTGCCCTCAACCAGAATCCCCAGATCCCAACCCTGGAGGTGTCAAAGGCCAGGTTGGATGGGGCTTGGAGCCCCCTGATCAATGGGAGGTGTCCCTGCCCATGGAACTGGATGGGCTTTGAGGTCCCTTCCAGCCCAAACCATTCCATGATGCTATGATTCCAACTTGCCCTCAACCAGAATCCCCAGATCCCAACCCTGGAGGTGTCAAAGGCCAGGTTGGATGGGGCTTGGAGCCCCCTGATCCAGTGGGAGGTGTCCCTGTCGATGGAACCGGATGGGCTTTGAGGTCCCTTCCAACCCAAACCATTCCATGATTCCTTGATCTAACAAGGAAGACGCTTTGTGGGGTTCCCTGGACACAAACCAGAGGAACAGGAGACCTGGCCCCGTGTGGGCTCTTACTTCAGGAGCTTGAAGTAGGCGAACCTGAAGGCCTCCTGCAGCAGGACGGAGACGGCGGCGCCGAAGACGAGGAGGCCGCGCTGCAGCCTGGTGTCCTCCCGGTCGCTGAGGTGAACCGACACGAACCAGATGAGCGAGGCCAGGAGCAGCGACACCAACCAGAAAAACGCCCTTCGGAGGGAGGAGAACCCAGGCTGAGACAGGGACCCTCGGAGTGACGCAAACACGGCTTGGTTTGTCCACTCCTGTGTCCCAGGAACCACGGAATCGTTTGGAGGATCTCAAAGGTCTTTTCCAACAGGTCAGTTGCATGCATTCACCACTAAAACACCCCTGAGCACCGCATCCAACCCGGCTTCTAAACTCCTGTAGGGATGAGGACTCCTCCACCGCCCTGGGCAGCCTCTGCCAGGGCCTGAGAACCCTTTCTGTGAAGGAATCTTTCCCAATATCCAATCTAAACCTCTCCTGGCACAACTTTGAGGCCGTTTGCTCTCATCCAATCCCTCGTTCCTTGGGAGAAGATCCCAGCACCCACCTCACCACAACCTCCTCTCCAGGAGATGCAGAGAGCGATGAGGTCTCCCCTCAGCCTCGTTTTGGTCTGACCCCTAACTCCCCCCCCAGCTGCACCCTCACTTTTCCTTGACCCCCAACCACCCTTTCAATTCTCCCTGACCCCCAACTGCCCCCCTCACTGTTCCCTGACCCCTAGCTCCCCCCCAACCACCCCCTTATTGCTCTCTGCCCCCCAGCTGCTCCCTCACGGCTCCCTGCCCTCCAACTGCCCCCCAACAACCCTCTCAATGCTCTCTGCCCCCCAACTGCCCCCCAAACACCCCCTCACTGCTCTCTGCCCCCCAGCTGCCTCCTTACTGCTCTCTGCCCCCCAACAGCCCCCCAATACCCCTTACTACTCTCTGCCCCCCAACACCTCTCACTTTCCCCTGCCCCCCAACTGCCTCTCACTTTCCCCTGTCCCCCAACTCCCCTTACTGCTCTCTGCCCCCCAACACCTCTTACCGCTCTCTGCTCCCCAAGACCCCCCCAACTCCCCTTTCTGCTCTCTGACTCCAACAGCCCCCCAATACCCCTTACTACTCTCTGACCCCCAACACCTCTCACTTTTCCCTGCCCCCCAACTGCCCCTCACTTTCCCGTCCCCCAACTCCCCTTACTGCTCTCTGCCCCCCAGCAGCCCCCCAATTCCTCTTACTGCTCTCTGCCCCCCAAAACCTCTTACTGCTCTCTGCCCCCCAACAGTCCCCCAAGAGCCCCCCAACTCCCCTTACTGCTCTCTGCCCCCAACAGCCCCCAACTCCCCTTAGTACTCTCTGCCCCCCAACTGCTCCCCAACTCCCCTTACTGCTCTGACCCCCAACACCCCCCAACTCCCCTTACTGCTCTCTGCCCCCAAGAGCCCCCCAAGAGCCCCCCAAGTCCTCTTACTGCTCTCTGCCCCCCAACAGTCCCCCAAGAGCCCCCCAACTCCCCTTACTACTCTCTGCCCCCAAGAGCCCCCCAACTCCCCTTACTGCTCTCTGACCCCCAACAGCCCCCCAACTCCTCTTACTGCTCTCTGCCCCCAACACCCCCCAACAGCCCCACAACTCCCCCTACTGCTCTCTGCCCCCCAGCAGCCCCCCAACTGCTCCCCCAGCTCCCCTTACTGCTCTCTGCCCCCCAACAGTCCCCCAACTCCCCTTACTGCTCTCTGCCCCCCAACACCCCCCAACTCCTCTTACTGCTCTCTGCCCCCCAGCAGCTCCCCAACAGCCCCCCGACTCCCCTTACTGCTCTCTGCCCCCCAACACCCCCCAACTCCCCTTACTGCTCTCTGACCCCCAAGAGCCTCCCAACACCCCTCACTTTCCCCTGCCCCCCAACTCCCTCCTCACTTTCCCCTGCCCCCCAACCGCCCTCCCCATCGCCCCCAGCCCCTCCGGGCGCCCTTTCCCGTGCCCCCCGCCGCCGGTCCCCGCTCACCCCGCCACCAGCACGATCACCCGCAGCGGATCGGCCGCCACGGTCAGCAGGAAGAGGGCCAGCGCCGGCCCGAAGGCGATGGCGGCGCAGCCCAAGCACACGGCGGCGCCCATGGCGGCGGGGCCGGCAGTGCGGAGCGGCGCCCCCCGGCGGCAGGAGGACCCCCCCTCACCCTGCCGGGCACGGCGGCTGCGGGGGGAGCCGGGCCGGGCCGGGGCCTCCCCGCCCTCGCAGTTTGTCCCAAAGATCTCACAGCATCACAAGGTTGGAAAAGACCTTTGAGATCATCCAGTGCAACCTGTGACCCAACACCAACACCTTCTCCTCGTCTAAACCACGGCACCAAGTGCCTCATCCAATCTGCTATTAAACCCCTTCAGGGACGATGATTCCACCACCTCCCTGAGCAGCTCATTCCAATCACGCTTTCAGTGAAATTTGTTTTCTTAATATCAAGCCTAAACCTCCCCTGACGAAGCTTGAGACCTTGTCCTCTTCTTCTGTCACTGATCACCTGAGAGAAGAGACCAACCCCTGCCTGCCTACAACCTCCTTTTAGGTAGTTATAGAGAGCAAAAGGTCTCCCCTGAGCCTCCTCCAGCCTGAACAACCCCAGCTCCCTCAGTCGCTCTTCACAGGGCTTGTGCTCCAGCCCCTTCACCATCTTCGTTGCTCTCCTCTGGACACACTCCAGCATCTCGACATCTCTCTTAAACTGAGGGGCCCAGAACTGGACACAGTACCTCATCTCAATCTCCTCTCTTTCAGCTCAAAAACCTTCCCTCTCGTCCTGATCCTACACTCTCAGGCTTCAGGAAGACCTTAGAGCAGCCTCCCAGGACTGAAAGGGGCTCCAGGAAAGCTGGGGAGGGGCTTTTTCCAAGGGCCTGCAGTGATGGGACGAGGGGGAATGGCATTAAATTGGAAGGGGAAAGATTTAGATGAGACAGCAGGAAGAAAATCATCACGGTGAGGGTTGGGAGGCCCTGGCCCAGGTTGCTCAGAGCAGTGGTGGCTGCCCCATCCCTGGAGGTGTTGAAGGCCAGGTTGGATGGGGCTTGGAGCCCCCTGATCCAGCAGGAGGTGTCCCTGTCCGTGGCACGGGGTGGGACTGGATGACTTTGAGGTCCTTTCCAATACAATCCATTCTAGGATTCCCCAGCTTCCCTCCCGCCCGCGTCGCCGCTCCGCAACTTCTTTGCTCCAATAACAATTGGCCAAGCCGGAGAGCGTGACGGTACCACGGACCGCAGCCAATCACAAGCGGCGTGACAAGCGGCTGCGGCGCCGCCAGCCAATAGTGCCCGCGCTTTCATAGAGGGCGGGCCCGTTGCCGGCGCCCGTCCGCGCCGCTCCCGTCGGTCTCCGGTTCCCGGGGGCAGGACGTGGCGGCCTCCAGCGGCGGGGATGGGGATGGGGATGCAGCCCCTCCCGAACAGCCAGGGCAGCCTGGCTTGCAGCAGCAGGCAGCTGCCAGCCCCGCTCCCATCCCAAGGTCCCCTTTCCCAGGCAACAGAGTCCATAGAATCGCTTGCTTGGAAAAGCCTAAGGAGATCATCGAGTCCAACCATCCCTGAGCACCTCACCTGGCCGGCTTTTAAAGCCCTCCAGGGACAGAGACTCCACCACCTCCCTTGGCAGCCTCTGCCAGGGCTTGACAACCCTTCCATGGAGGAATCTTTCCCAATATCCAATCGAAACCTCCCCTGGCACAACTTGAGGCCATTTGCTCTCACCCCATCCCTTGTTCCTTGGGAGCAGAGCCCAGCACCCACCTGGCTCCAATCTCCTTTCCAGGAGGTCTCCCCTCAACCTCCTCTTCCCTAGATTAAACAGCCCCAGAGCCCTCACTGCTCCCACAACCCCCGTTTTCCAGCTCCTTCCCTTCTCCAGACACGCTCCACCACTCAAGTGTTTTTCTTAGGAGTGAGGGTCCTGAAACTGAACCCAGCATCTGAGGTGTGGCCTCACCAGGGGGGACAATCCCTTCCCTGCTCCTGCTGGGCACACCATTGCTGATCCAGGATGCTGGTGGCCTTCTTGGCCATCTGGGCCCCTGCTGGCTCATGTTCAGCTGCTGCTGACCAACAAGCCCAGGGCCTTTTCCACAGGCAGTTTTCCAGCCACTCTTCCTCAAGCTTGGAGCATTCATGGGGTTGTTGTGACTCTGCACTTGGCCTGGTTGAACCTCATCCTGTTGGGCACACCCATGGATCGAGCCTGGCCAGATCCCTCTGCAGAGCCGCCCTATCCTCCAGCAGATCCACACCTTCTCCCAGGGTGAGGTCCGACTCCTCTTGCCGGAGCAGACACAGCCTTCCCTGTGAAATAAATTCCTCCCAGGTGGCAGAGGAGGATGAGAAAAACCACGGCGAGCCCGGATTGTTTTTAACGTTATTTCTCCTTTGTTACAACAAACCAGAAATGCAGGATATTCCATGGAAATCGGAACAGCTCACAGTATGGCTGAACTGAAAACTCAAGGGGAGGGAGGTGGAGGGAACAAAACCCCTTCCCAAACCCATCTGGGGACGCGCAGGCAGTTGGTCTGAGCGGAGGACGCCGTCTGGATACGGCGTCGGATGGATTTTTGACCCCGTGTTTGGAGAGTTCTGCCGCGCTCTGCGATTTGACGTCCCCACTTCCCATTCCTTGACACAAACACCGGTTGTCTCGCCGATTCCAAAATCACCGGTGGCATCCGGTCAAACGACGACGCAACAGAAACGCAAAACTGAGCTAAATCCAAAAGTTAAAACCAAGGAAGATTCCAACCTGCACTGGGCGGGAATGGGACACTCGTTACGGAGCGTGGAAGGAGTTCTGGTTGGTGTGGCTGGAACAGCGTGAACACCTAAACCTGGCCTGACGGTTCGCCCCTGCTGGGAGGCTTTTTTGCTTCCGATGGGATCCAACTCGGCATTCAGTTACACCTGGGACAGGGCCGATGCCAAAATGTGAGCGAGGAGCTGGAGAGGCACAGGGACACGAGATCCCAGCAGCGACGAGCGCTCGGCCAAACATCCCGTGCTGCTCTGCACGGGCACGGCCAGCGATCGACTGCAGCTCGGTCACATTCCTGTTGGAATACTTAGGGAAGGGGGGAAAAAAAAAGGATATAAAAAACAATCCAAAAAGAGGGTTCATACAACAGAGTATCAAAACTTTAAGGGAACACACTAAGTCCGATCTCTCGGTAGAACAGGGCTGCTCCCTATTCCCGCGGGTCCTTCCGGCGCGGATCAGGGTTTCCATGGTAACGTGCGGGCTGCGACGCCAGGCTCTGGAGCGGCCTCAGTCGTTGGTCTCCGGGTCCGTTTGAGCCATGTAGGCATCCAGCTCTGCGTCCAGGTGTCCTTTCGTTTTCGACATGTAAGCATCCAACTGGTTGTCCAGCTGCTCCTTGGTCAGCGCGGGACGTGCCGATCCTCTTCCTCGCCCTCGGCCTCTGCCGCGACCGCCGAAGCCCCCGCGGCCCCGGCCCACCATGCCGCGACCTTACAGGGAGACAAGACACTGCTTACACATTGCCCGTGGCCGAACCTTGGGCTTTGCCCAGCAGAGCCTGGACAACATGGCATCTCCACGGGCAATCCCTGCAGCAGCTGCCCCTCAGCTAGGTTTTGCCGTGCTGGAGCAGCTCCCCAGGTTCCTTCTGTTCCAGTCCAGAAGCCCAAAGACGTTATCTGATCCATGACCAAGAGCTCCAACTCCCATCTCCTCTGTGCCCCAATCCCACCTCCCCGCTGGATACACCCCGAGACCCTGCACAGCTCCAGCTCAGGCTGAAGCTTTCTGCAAAGCCACAACTCTTGTAAAATAAACCCATTTTTTGCACAGATCAGCTTCAGGAGCTCCAGACCCAAGAGCCAACATCATAGAACCATGGAATGGGTTGGGTTGGAAGGGACCTCAAAGCCCATCCAGTTCCCATTCCCCTTGCCATGGGCAGGGACACCTCCCACTGGATCAGGGGGCTCCAAGCCCCATCCAACCTGGCTTTCAACACCTCCAGGGATGGGGCAGCCACCACTGCTCTGGGCAACCTGGACCAGGGCCTCCCGACCCTCACACCAAAACATTCCTCCCCAAGATCTCATCTCAATCTCCCCTCTTGCAGCTCAAAACCCTTCCCCCTCATCCCGTCCCTGCACTCCGTGATCCAGAGCCCCTCCCCAGCTTTCCTGGAGCCCCTTTCAGTCCTGGGAGGCTGCTCTAAGGTCTCCCCAGAGCCTTCTCTTCTCCAGGCTCAACAACCCCAACTCTCTCAGCTTGTCTTCATAGCAGAGGTGCTCCAGCCCTTGGATCCCCTCCGTGGCCTCCTCTGGACCTGCTCCAACAGTTCCATGTCCTTATGTTGGGAATTCTTACGTTGGGATGTCAGTTCTGAAGTCTGTGCACACTCACCTCGCCCACCGAGTCCTCCACGGCCCATGGCTCCTCTGCCCAGACCACCTCTTCCAGGGCCCCCGCGGCCTCTAATGCCACCTCTTCTCAGACCCATCCTTGGGGACATCCCTCGTCCTCCACGGAGCAGGCTCTGACCTTCAAGAGAGAAAGGGAATTCCAATCATAAAAAAAAGAACTCTTCGGGCCAAGCCAAGAGGATTGGAGTACTGTGGTCAAGAAGACAGTCTTAGGGACACGTAAGGGTCTCCAGTCTGGCCACGGCACTGACCTCGGAGCGCGACTCCTCCTCGGAGCAGAGCTCTGGCTCCCCGGCCACCGCGCATGGCTCCCCGGGGCAAGCCCCTCTGCCCCATGGACAGCCCTCTTCCTCCCATGGCTCCGCGGGCGAGGGCTCCCGCCGGCCGGCCCAGTCGTGCTTGGATGTTACTTTTACCGAGGCGTTGTTTTAAGCTCTTCTGGAATAGATTTTCAAGAAACAAGAAATTCATGCAGCAATCTCGGCCTGGTAACGCAAACAGCAATCGCCTATCAATAACGGTGTGGTGGTTTCGTTTGGTTAAAATCAAACAGAAAGTCACCTGCTCCCTGCAATACATAATCCAGCTTTGAAGAAGACAAACCTGCTCCAGAAGGGATAGTTTGTGAAGAGAAAAGAGACCTTTCCTGGAGAGAAGTGTTTGTATGGAGATAGGAAGTGGATTTGGAAGGAACTATTTTCCTGTGTTCGACTTCCAAATCAAGGCAGACACTCGGTCCACAGGGCAGCCCACTAATCCCTTCTTCTGGAAGGTGACAGTCCAAGCAACTGCCCCTGTTGTGGCACAAGCACCACCTATGTCTGCAGAGCAAGTGACACCCGTGCAGTCACAAGCCATGGATGTCATTCCCAGTGTTCTGTCCTGGCTTGGCTTCCACACAGACCAAGGCAACAGCGAGGAAAAGCATCAACTGTTATCACAGAATGGTTTAGATTGGAAGGGACCTCAAAGCCCATCCAGTTTCATCCCCCTGCCATGGACACGGACACCTCCCACTGGATCAGGGGTCTCCAAGCCCCATCCAACCTGGTCTTGAGCACCCCTGCGGATGGGGGAGCCACAGCTTCCCTGGGCAACCTGGGCCAGGGCCTCCCCACCCTCATCAAGAAGAATTTCTTCCCAATATCTCACCTAAATCTTCCCCCTCCCAATTTAAAACCACCCCCCTACAAGTCCTTATAAAAAGGCCCTCCTCAGCTTTCCTGGAGCCCCTTTCAGTGAGAGGCTGCTATGAGGTCCCCTTCTGGAGCCTTCTCTTCTCTGGCCTGAACAACCCCAACTCTCTCAGCCTGCCCTCATGGCAGAGGTGCTCCAGCCCTTGGATCATCTCTGTAGCCTCCTCTGGACCTGCTCCAACAGTTCCATATCCTTATGTTGGGGATTCCAGAACTGGACACAGGACTCCAGGTGGGGTCTCACAAGAGCAGAATGGAGGGGGAACTTTTCCATCTATACTATAAAATATTGTATAAAACCACCCTCACCACAACAGCAAACAGCCACCTTTGTGCATCCAAACTGTAAGGTGGAGGTTTTTCCTTGCTGTGTCCATCCTTGCAATGCAGTGGAACTGCCAGTTCACATCACAGTATTGTTAATACTGGTACCAGTACGGCCTCTACAGCTTCTGTTGCCATCACTGAATCCTACACTGAGCCAGGAAGCACAATGGGAACCTTCACAATGGTCTCAAGAACAAAAGCTCTTGGCCCCAGGAACATAGGTGACAGGATGACCATAAAGGCTGTATTTTATTACAGGTTTCGTGAGTTGCTTTAATTGCTTGTCAGCTTTACAGGCCTGTGGACAGCTGAACTGGTTCCTAAAATCAGGCTCTTCTGTAGCTGCAGTAAGATTTTAAGGTTTATTGCCTCATTAATTTTTTAGTCATTAATTTTTCCCAACCTAAAACATCATCCTTTCCCTTGCCCTGGCAGAAAGCAATGAGGAACCATGTGGATGTGCCACAGCTGTTTATGGGTTTACAACCCAATTACTTGTTTATGTCACATATCAAGAGTTTAACAAACTGCTGGGCTTTGCACTGAAACAGCCTAAAAGTGCTCCCTCTGCTGCTCTCCCTCACAGCAGTTGCACCTCGGTCTGCTCCACGACTATGGAAATGCACGTCCAGAACCACTGGTTTTAACATTAAAACCACAGCAGGTTTAGGCAAACGTTTGTGCACTCAGAGGCAGGTGATGCCACACACAAATCCACAAATCTGACACAAGAAGTGCTCCACAGGAGCTCAGAGGAGTCCCTTCTGAGGCACAAGTGACCCATCACTGGGATCAAAGCTCCCCAGAGCTTCCACACAAAGCACATCCAGAAGGATCGAAAAAGCTCCTGGTGATCCTAGGTTTAGTTGTGAAAATCCCATCACTACATCCACTTCCAGAGCAACCTGCAGTCTTTAAAGAGCAACCCAACAAAAAACAAGTTTCCAGATTTCCCTTCAATGCCTTTCCCTGGCCCTTCCTTGCAGAACTTACTTCCAGCAGACGATAAAAGTTCACTCACACCCAACAGAAAAAAGAAATGGACTGAAGAGCTCAGCCCAAAGACTGGTTCCTCCCTGTTCATCTGCCACACCTCAACTCCACAAGCAGAAACTTCATGCTTTTAATTCAGCTTCACTTCAAACTTTTGATTTTTTAAGCAGAAAATAATTCAGGCTGCCACATCCAGATCTTTTGTTTATGAGCTCTGCAAGGCTGACCTGGTTTGCACAACAGGAGTCTCGAGAGATCCTAAAAAGCAGCCATATTCCTCTTTACTGGAGAGCAAGCTTCCAGGTTTAAGCATTCCAGGGCTTCCTCCTCCTGTGTAAAGTCACACACAGAATTCTGTTTAACTCCTGCTGTGGTCAGGGCACACCGTGCCACTACCTGAGCTCATTGCACAGCTGAGGCTGTGCCCCACACACACATTTTCAACTGATTTTACCAGCTTTTCCATTTAACCACACCCTTCACAACCTGCAACTCCCCCAATCTGACAACGAGCAGGCCCTGAACAAACAGCTCTCTTCTGTGTGTTGAGCTTGCTGTTGTAGCAAGTTTTTGCCCTCCTGCCCCTTAAGTCCAGAGTTGTGGAAAAGAACAGGGATTGCAGCAGAGAAATCAAGATGTTTTGGTGTTCTGCTCTACTGAAGGCAGCCTGAGCAGCACTCTGCAACCTGCAGCACTCACTGCTGTGATGTGGAATGATAACTACACCTTAAATCCAGGCCTGCAGCCTAACATGAGCAGGCACTCAGGAACTCAGGTTTGTTCCTCTGTTCCTCACGATCAGGGAAGGGCACCATGAGAGGGTGGAGCTGGGGATGGGAGCCACAAGCCTCACCAGGACAGTGAGGGCTGGAAACAACCTGCAGCAACTCTAAGTGCAGCAAGATTGTGAGGTGGAACACTCAGCGGATCCAGAAATCCTGAAAGAGAACGTTTCTCTGAAAAAATAGAGAGGAGATGTGAACAGCCAGCACAAAAAAAACCCCTCAATTCAGTAATACAGAATGGGTTGGGTTGGAAGGGGCATCAAAGCCCATCCAGTTTCACCCCATGCCATGGGCAGGGACACCTCCCACTGGATTAGGGGGCTCCAAGTCCCATCCAACCTGGCCTTGAACACCTCCAGGGATGGGGCAGCCACTCTTCAGAGATCCAGCAAGTTACAAAGCATTACTTTAGCACAAAGTGGGATTTTCTGCAAGTCCCTTCCAGGTTTCTCATTTTAATCTGTCAGGAGCAGTTTTCCAACCCCACCACATCCCGTAAAGCCACCGGTTGGGGACAGCACCAACAGATGGCACAGAACACGCCACCTCCTCTCACCTGTTTGAGCTTCAAAGCCGCCTGGACAGAAGGTCTGTTCTCCATCTGCTGGGCCAGTCTTCTGTTTCTGGCACTGGCCAGCTGCTGCTGCTGCTGCATGGTAGCCCGAATATTCACTGGCATCGGCTGTTTGTTCTTCAGCATGTTAGTAAAGCTTCAAGGTCGAATAAAACGGGTGTTTAAATAAAGCTTTATTACATACATTTATCGGCATTTCATGGTTCTCAAGATCAGGTCTCCAGATCCCATGAACCTTACGTAAAGAGTGGTACTCAGGTCACGTCATATGGGATTACGTGTTCCTTGTTTTCCACAAGTGTGCAAGAACTGGAAACTCGGAAATGATGTTGGATATTAATTCAGAAGTGAGAAAAAGCTTTAGGTTACTGATTTTAGAAATGGCAGAAGGAATGAAAACAAGCGATAAGCAGGGATGGTCGTGGCTGATGGGCGAGGAGATCACAGAAACAGAAAAGCAAACTGCAATCTGCCTGCAAACGCCAAATTAACCCGCAGAGACTTGAGAAAACTGTTTAAAAAACTCCATGCCAGAGGCAGCTTTGCAGGAGGCACTGCCCTGAGGACAGAGCGCTGTAAGAAATGCCACCACCCCAGCGCTTTTTATTAAACCCAGCTCTCTGGGCTATTTCTGTGGTGCACAAAGAACCCTGTGTCTTTAAGAGCTATAAAACACAGCAGCATGATGCGGCTCCTCCGCAGCAACCCACCAGCTTCCTGCTGTGTCCTGGGAGTGACACCAGACTGCACAAGAGGAATATGGACTGATCAACACGAAACAGGTCAGCACTGCTCCCTCTTTCCTGGGGGAAGCTCCTGGGATCCATCCCACTCCAGCGCACGCTCGAGCGGGAACCGCACTCAAGCGGTTCGATAACACCGACATAATTAATCCAGGATTGATTAGTAAAGTGAAACACGGCTGTTAGAACCAGGAGAGCTCAACAGCGTGGAAAAACCAAGAGGAATACTCAAGAGAAGAAATAAAGCAATAAAAGAGAGAGAGAGAAATGGAGGTGAAGCAAAGCATTTGCCTCTTACAAGGCCCAAAACGTTGTTAAGGGCCTTCGGGCGTGTTTCGCGGCCTGCTGGGCGCCTCTTACAGGCCGGCTCACAGGTGTGTGCCCACCTTGGACGGAGCAGCAGGCCTGCTGCAGCGCAGGTAAACATGCTACCAGGCTGCAGGGGCCGGCTCTACCAATGTAACAACGTGTGGAAGAAAACAGGGAGGGCGTGGGGTTTTGTCTCTCTTTGCTTTAGAACACATCCCACCACATTTTAGGTGTTGAACGGGTTAATTTTAACCGCTACGGAGAAATTTCTCCAAAATATTTGCCCTTTTAACCTTGTGGACCACATCTGTTGCAGTTTAAGACAGAGGTGCATGGCCATCTGCTTGGTTTTAGTGAGGTTAAAAGAGGGCAGAAACCACGTTGGGTTCTTTTTTTTTTTTGGACACCGGACAGTGATAATTTAAGTAAAAAGTATTTCTTATGAGCTGAAGGTGCCGTTGGCTTCCTCACCGCTCGTTCAGAGACATCTTGGTGGTGCTCTTTAGCACAACCTTCGGTGCTGACTGTGCAGCCATCTTCAGATCAAGAGAATCTGCAAAACACAAGAACCAGACTCAACAAACAGCAGAGACCTTACACACGCTGAGCTAAAAACTGAAAAAACCCCGATGCTCTCCTCTAAAAAGGAGCCAAAACACAAGAAAGAGGCAAATAACCGATACTTCATTGCGCTTTTTAATAAGTTTTCTCAGCCACTGACATGATACAGCAGATTTAATAAACCAAGAAGTTAATCTAACTCATCCTTACCAAGAAATCATCTTTAGAAAGTGAGATTTTTACTGCTGGCAGGAGGAATGCTGCAAAACCACAGCTCATCAGCACTCAAGATGGCATCCAAACATCTTGTTTAGCACAGAATTGAGCAGCATTACCACCTCCTCTCAGCGTTTAGCACTGGCAAGATGGAAATCCCAATTTGTTTCAAACAAACAGGATATAATCAGCAATAAACCCCCAAGGTTGCTCTAGAGAAATCCCACGCATTTAACAACTATAAAGGTCCCATTCTCCGTTTATGATTGCTGACACTTGGACAGAGATAAACCATGAAGGGCAGAGTTCAGCTTTTTAATATCCAAGGCTCTGGTGGGCAGTTCACCCACAGCCCTAAAGCAGTTCCCTAAACAAGAGCCTGCCACACGCCTCATGAAAGCAGCACAGGGATTGAAACTCAGCTGTTATGGATATTTGAAGAGTGGCTCAAGCCTGAGTGCTTTGGCAGTGATGAACACGACCAAAATGTGCTAAGAGCAAATCCATGAACCATGCAGATTGAAGGCTCTGGGGAGACCTTAAGAGCAGCCTCCCAGGACTAAAAGGGGCTCCAGGAAAGCTGGGGAGGGGCTCTTGATCAGGGGGTGCAGGGATAGGATGAGGGGGAAGGGTTTTGAGCTGAAAGAGGGGAAACTGAGGTGAGATCTTGGGGAGAAACGTTTTGCTGTGAGGGTCGGGAGGCCCTGGCCCAGGTTGCCCAGAGCACTGGTGGCTGCCCCATCCCTGGAGGTGTTCAAGGCCAGGTTGGATGGGGCTTGGAGCCCCCTGACCCAGTGGGAGGTGTCCCTGCCCATGGGAAGGGGAACAGGAACTGGATGGGCTTTAAATCCCTTCCCATCCAAACCATTTCATGATTTATATTTTTTATATAATTAATACCAAATTCAATGCCCAAAAGTACTTCCACTCAAAATACCTTAAGCAAAACGCTTCCTTCACAACACTTTATAGCAATTCCTCTTGGGATGGGGACTCCACTACTGTCCTGAGCAGCTTCTCCCAGCACCTGAGAATCCTTTCCGTGAAGGCATTTTTCCCAATATCCAACCTAAACCTCCCCTGGCACAACTTGAAGCCGTTTCCTCTCATCTCATCCCATGTTCCTTTGGAGAAGAGCCCAGCACCCACCTCACTACAACCTCCTCTCCAGAGACCGATGAGGTCTCCCCTCAGCCTCCTCTTCTCCAGACTAAACACCCCCAGGGCTCTCAGCTGCCTCCTACAGGGCTTCTTCTCCAGACCCTTTCCCAGCTTCACAGAATGCCAGGTGGAAAGGGACCTCAGGGATCGTGTACTCTAACTTTTTATGTACTATATAGCTTAAATGAGATGGACTTGGGTTTACAAAGACTGGGCAGGGTAAAACACTGTCCTCCCCACACCCTAAAGAATGGTTTGGGTTGGAAGGGACCTCAAAGCCCATCCAGTTCTACCCCATGGGCAGGGAACACCTCCCACTGCATCAGGGGGCTCAGAGCCCCATCCAACCTGGCCTTGAACACCTCCAGGGATGGAGCAGCCACCACTGCTCTGGGCAGCCTGGGACAGGGCCTCCCCACCTTCATCGTGAAGGATTTCTTCCTGATGTCTCATCTCAATTTCCCTCTTTTTTCAATTTAAAGCCATTCCCCCTCATCCCATCACTCCAAGCCTTTGGAAATCCCCCTCAAGAACAAAGATCACTACCCCCACCCCCAACCGCCTCCACGAGGGCCACCCCCCACCCTCAACCGCCTCCATGAGGGCCTCCCCCCCGCCCCCCTTCCCCGCCACACCCACCCCGTTTTCACCGAAGCAGACGGTCGCCAGGTCTCCGGTGGGGCTGCCCGAGGTTGAGGGGATGGGGTCTATGTTGCGGGTGTCCGCGGGCTGTGCGGGGCTGGCTCAGCGCCCTCCGCTTCGCTCCGGCCGCGCTCAAACGCACCGCGACAAAATGGCGGCGGCACCACAGGGAACCACCTCCTCTCCCCCCCCCCCCCCCCCCGCGCCTCCCTCAGCTTCACTGCTCCGTGAGGGAGACAGCGCCGGGCAAAATGGCGGCTCCCGCGCGCGGGACGCAGGCGCAGAGGCACCGGGGAGAGAGGGGCGGTTGAGACGCAG
>JAUMJL010001869.1:20000-26695 GCA_033558185.1 Dromococcyx pavoninus
TTTTCTTTTTCTTTCTCTTTTTCTTTTTCTTTTTCTTTTTCTTTTTCTTTTTCTTTTTCTTTTTCTTTTTCTTTTTCTTTTTCTGTTTCTTTCTCTTTATCTGTCTCTTTATTTTTATTTTTATTTTTATTTTTCCTTTTCTTTTTCTTTTTATTTTTATTTTCTTTTTCTTATTTGTTTTTTCTTTTCCTTTCTCTTGTTGTTTTTTTTTCTTTATAATATTTCTTTCTTTTTTATTTATTTCTTCTTAATTTTGGGGTTTTTTTTTTTCAGTTACACTCCCATCCTCACAGGTTACATTTATAAATTACAGTTAGAGGTTACAATGACCATTACCGTTACAGATTATGCTAACAAGTTGCAGGTTAGAAGTAAACAGTTAGCAGTTAGGGGTTACGGGTTAGGAGTTATCAGTACAGTTAGGTTACGATTCAGGTTAGGATTAGAGTTCATGTTAGGGTGACAGGTACAGTTACAATTTAAATTACACGCTAAGGCTTACAGTTACAGTTAGCATTAAGAGTTAGGGTTAACAGTCAGGGTTAACATTAGGCTTAGGGTTAACATTACACTTAGGCTTAGGGGTAACACGTTAGATTTACGGGTTAAACTTAGGGATTACACTTAGGGGTTAGGCTTAGGGGTGAGGGTTAGGGGTTGGCCTTACAGGTCAGCCTTAGAGGTTGGGGGTTCCCTTAGGGCTTCCCTTAGGGGTTGGGGGTTAGAGTTAGCGGTTAGGACTTAGGGTTAGGGGTTAGAGTTAGGAGTTAGGGGTTAGGATTAGAGATACAATTAGGGTTACGGTTAGTATTAGGGTTACAATTAGGGTGCCATTAGGGTTAGGGTTACCGGCCTTTTTCTCTTTCTTTTCCTCTTTTTCTTTTTCTTTTTCTTTTTCTTTTTCTTTTCTTTTCTTTTCTTTTTCTTTTTCTTTTTCTATTTCTTTTTCTTTTTCTTTTTCTTTTTCTTTTTCTTTTTCTTTTTCTTTTTCTTTTTCTTTTTCTTTTTCTTTTTCTTTTTCTTTTTCTTTTTCTTTTTCTCTTTCTCTTTCTTTTTCTTTTTCTTTTTCTTTTTCTTTTTCTTTTTCTTTTTCTCTTTCTCTTTCTCTTTCTTTTTCTTTTTCTTTTTCGTTTTCGTTTTCGTTTTCGTTTTCTTTTTCTTTTAATTTTTCTCTTTCTTTTTCTTTTTCTTTTTCTTTTTCTTTTTCTTTTTCTTTTTCTTTTTCTTTTTCTTTTTCTTTTTCTTTTTCTTTTTCTTTCTCTTTTTCTTTTTCTTTTTCTTTTTCTTTTTCTTTTTCTGTTTCTTTCTCTTTATCTGTCTCTTTATTTTTATTTTTATTTTTATTTTTCCTTTTCTTTTTCTTTTTATTTTTATTTTCTTTTTCTTATTTGTTTTTTCTTTTCCTTTCTCTTGTTGTTTTTTTTTCTTTATAATATTTCTTTCTTTTTTATTTATTTCTTCTTAGTTTTGGGGTTTTTTTTTTTCAGTTACACTCCCATCCTCACAGGTTACATTTATAAATTACAGTTAGAGGTTACAATGACCATTACCGTTACAGATTATGCTAACAAGTTGCAGGTTAGAAGTAAACAGTTAGCAGTTAGGGGTTACGGGTTAGGAGTTATCATTACAGTTAGGTTACGATTCAGGTTAGGATTAGAGTTCATGTTAGGGTGACAGGTACAGTTACAATTTAAATTACACGCTAAGGCTTACAGTTACAGTTAGCATTAAGAGTTAGGGTTAACTGTCAGGGTTAACATTAGGCTTAGGGTTAACATTACACTTAGGCTTAGGGGTAACACGTTAGATTTACGGGTTAAACTTAGGGATTACACTTAGGGGTTAGGCTTAGGGGTGAGGGTTAGGGGTTGGCCTTACAGGTCAGCCTTAGAGGTTGGGGGTTCCCTTAGGGCTTCCCTTAGGGGTTGGGGGTTAGAGTTAGCGGTTAGGAATTAGGGTTAGGGGTTAGAGTTAGGAGTTAGGGGTTAGGATTAGAGATACAATTAGGGTTACGGTTAGTATTAGGGTTACAATTAGGGTGCCATTAGGGTTAGGGTTACCGGCCTTTTTCTCTTTCTTTTCCTCTTTTTCTTTTTCTTTTTCTTTTTCTTTTTCTTTTTCTTTTTCTTTTTCTTTTTCTTTTTCTTTTTCTTTTTCTTTTTCTTTTTCTTTTTCTTTTTCTCTTTCTCTTTCTTTTTCTTTTTCTTTTTCGTTTTCGTTTTCGTTTTCGTTTTCTTTTTCTTTTAATTTTTCTCTTTCTTTTTCTTTTTCTTTTTCTTTTTCTTTTTCTTTTTCTTTTTCTTTTTCTTTTTCTTTTTCTTTTTCTTTTTCTTTTTCTTTTTCTTTTTCTTTTTCTTTTTCTTTTTCTTTTTCTTTTTCTTTTTCTTTTTCTTTTTCTTTTTCTTTTTCTTTTTCTGTTTCTTTCTCTTTATCTGTCTCTTTATTTTTATTTTTATTTTTTTTTTCCTTTTCTTTTTATTTTTATTTTTATTTTCTTTTTCTTATTTGTTTTTTCTTTTCCTTTCTCTTGTTGTTTTTTTTTCTTTATAATATTTCTTTCTTTTTTATTTATTTTTTCTTAGTTTTGGGGTTTTTTTTTTTCAGTTACAATCCCATCCTCACAGGTTACATTTATAAATTACAGTTAGAGGTTACAATGACCATTACCGTTACAGATTATGCTAACAAGTTGCAGGTTAGAAGTAAACAGTTAGCAGTTAGGGGTTACGGGTTAGGAGTTATCATTACAGTTAGGTTACGATTCAGGTTAGGATTAGAGTTCATGTTAGGGTGACAGGTACAGTTACAATTTAAATTACACGCTAAGGCTTACAGTTACAGTTAGCATTAAGAGTTAGGGTTAACAGTCAGGGTTAACATTAGGCTTAGGGTTAACATTACACTTAGGCTTAGGGGTAACACGTTAGATTTACGGGTTAAACTTAGGGATTACACTTAGGGGTTAGGCTTAGGAGTGAGGGTTAGGGGTTGGCCTTACAGGTCAGCCTTAGAGGTTGGGGGTTCCCTTAGGGCTTCCCTTAGGGGTTGGGGGTTAGAGTTAGCGGTTAGGACTTAGGGTTAGGGGTTAGAGTTAGGAGTTAGGGGTTAGGATTAGAGATACAATTAGGGTTACGGTTAGTATTAGGGTTACAATTAGGGTGCCATTAGGGTTAGGGTTACCGGCCTTTTTCTCTTTCTTTTCCTCTTTTTCTTTTTCTTTTTCTTTTTCTTTTTCTTTTTCTTTTTCTTTTTCTTTTTCTTTTTCTTTTTCTTTTTCTTTTTCTTTTTCTTTTTCTTTTTCTTTTTCTTTTTCTTTTTCTTTTTCTCTTTCTCTTTCTTTTTCTTTTTCTTTTTCGTTTTCGTTTTCTTTTTCTTTTAATTTTTCTCTTTCTTTTTCTTTTTCTCTTTCTTTTTCTTTTTCTTTTTCTTTTTCTTTTTCTTTTTCTTTTTCTTTTTCTTTTTCTTTTTCTTTTTCTTTTTCTTTGTCTTTTTCTTTGTCTTTTTCTTTTTCTTTTTCTTTTTCTTTTTCTTTTTCTTTTTCTTTTTCTTTTTCTTTTTCTTTTTCTTTCTCTTTTTCTTTTTCTTTTTCTTTTTCTTTTTCTTTTTCTTTTTCTGTTTCTTTCTCTTTATCTGTCTCTTTATTTTTATTTTTATTTTTATTATTCCTTTTCTTTTTCTTTTTATTTTTATTTTCTTTTTCTTATTTGTTTTTTCTTTTCCTTTCTCTTGTTGTTTTTTTTTCTTTATAATATTTCTTTCTTTTTTATTTATTTCTTCTTAGTTTTGGGTTTTTTTTTTTTCAGTTACACTCCCATCCTCACAGGTTACATTTATAAATTACAGTTAGAGGTTACAATGACCATTACCGTTACAGATTATGCTAACAAGTTGCAGGTTAGAAGTAAACAGTTAGCAGTTAGGGGGTTACGGGTTAGGAGTTATCAGTACAGTTAGGTTACGATTCAGGTTAGGATTAGAGTTCATGTTAGGGTGACAGGTACAGTTACAATTTAAATTACACGCTAAGGCTTACAGTTACAGTTAGCATTAAGAGTTAGGGTTAACAGTCAGGGTTAACATTAGGCTTAGGGTTAACATTACACTTAGGCTTAGGGGTAACACGTTAGATTTACGGGTTAAACTTAGGGATTACACTTAGGGGTTAGGCTTAGGAGTGAGGGTTAGGGGTTGGCCTTACAGGTCAGCCTTAGAGGTTGGGGGTTCCCTTAGGGCTTCCCTTAGGGGTTGGGGGTTAGAGTTAGCGGTTAGGACTTAGGGTTAGGGGTTAGAGTTAGGAGTTAGGGGTTAGGATTAGAGATACAATTAGGGTTACGGTTAGTATTAGGGTTACAATTAGGGTGCCATTAGGGTTAGGGTTACCGGCCTTTTTCTCTTTCTTTTCCTCTTTTTCTTTTTCTTTTTCTTTTTCTTTTTCTTTTTCTTTTTCTTTTTCTTTTTCTTTTTCTTTTTCTTTTTCTTTTTCTTTTTCTTTTTCTTTTTCTCTTTCTTTTTCTCTTTCTCTTTCTTTTTCTTTTTCTTTTTCTTTTTCTTTTTCGTTTTCGTTTTCTTTTTCTTTTAATTTTTCTCTTTCTTTTTCTTTTTCTTTTTCTTTTTCTTTTTCTTTTTCTTTTTCTTTTTCTTTTAATTTTTCTTTTTCTTTTTCTTTTTCTTTTTCTTTTTCTTTTTCTTTTTCTTTTTCTGTTTCTTTCTCTTTATCTGTCTCTTTATTTTTATTTTTATTTTTATTTTTCCTTTTCTTTTTATTTTTATTTTTATTTTCTTTTTCTTATTTGTTTTTTCTTTTCCTTTCTCTTGTTGTTTTTTTTTCTTTATAATATTTCTTTCTTTTTTATTTATTTCTTCTTAGTTTTGGGGTTTTTTTTTTTTCAGTTACACTCCCATCCTCACAGGTTACATTTATAAATTACA
Organism: Dromococcyx pavoninus; assembly: GCA_033558185.1. Lineage (NCBI taxonomy): Eukaryota > Metazoa > Chordata > Aves > Cuculiformes > Neomorphidae > Dromococcyx > Dromococcyx pavoninus. The sequence continues at coordinate 24,933 of JAUMJL010001869.1, forward strand.
GTTAGAGCTTACAATGACCATTACCGTTACAGATTATGCTAACAAGTTGCAGGTTAGAAGTAAACAGTTAGCAGTTAGGGGTTACGGGTTAGGAGTTATCATTACAGTTAGGTTACGATTCAGGTTAGGATTAGAGTTCATGTTAGGGTGACAGGTACAGTTACAATTTAAATTACACGCTAAGGCTTACAGTTACAGTTAGCATTAAGAGTTAGGGTTAACAGTCAGGGTTAACATTAGGCTTAGGGTTAACATTACACTTAGGCTTAGGGGTAACACGTTAGATTTACGGGTTAAACTTAGGGATTACACTTAGGGGTTAGGCTTAGGAGTGAGGGTTAGGGGTTGGCCTTACAGGTCAGCCTTAGAGGTTGGGGGTTCCCTTAGGGCTTCCCTTAGGGGTTGGGGGGTTAGAGTTAGCGGTTAGGACTTAGGGTTAGGGTTTAGAGTTAGGAGTTAGGGGTTAGGATTAGAGATACAATTAGGGTTACGGTTAGTATTAGGGTTACAATTAGGGTGCCATTAGGGTTAGGGTTACCGGCCTTTTTTCTCTTTCTTTTCCTCTTTTTCTTTTTCTTTTTCTTTTTCTTTTTCTTTTCTTTTCTTTTCTTTTTCTTTTTCTTTTTCTATTTCTTTTTCTTTTTCTTTTTCTTTTTCTTTTTCTTTTTCTTTTTCTTTTTCTTTTTCTTTTTCTTTTTCTTTTTCTTTTTCTTTTTCTTTTTCTTTTTTCTTTTTTCTTTTTCTTTTTTCTTTTTCTCTTTCTCTTTCTCTTTCTTTTTCTTTTTCTTTTCCTTTTCCTTTTTCGTTTTCGTTTTCTTTTTCTTTTAATCTTTCTCTTTCTCTTTCTCTTTCTTTTTCTTTTTCTTTTCTTTTTTCTTTTTCTTTTTCTTTTTCTTTTTTCTTTTTCTTTTTTCTTTTTCTTTTTCTTTTTTTTTTTTTTTTTTTTTCTTTTCCTTTTTGGTTTTTTCTTTTTCTTTTTCTTTTTCTTTTTCTTTTTTCTTTTTTCTTTTTCTTTTTTTCTTTTTTTTCTTTTTCTTTTTCTTTTTCTTTTTCTTTTTCTTTTTCTTTTTCTTTTTCTTTTTCTTTTTCTGTTTCTTTCTCTTTATCTGTCTCTTTATTTTTATTTTTATTTTTATTTTTCCTTTTCTTTTTTCTTTTTATTTTTATTTTCTTTTTCTTATTTGTTTTTTCTTTTCCTTTCTCTTGTTGTTTTTTTTTTCTTTATAATATTTCTTTCTTTTTTATTTATTTTTTCTTAGTTTTGGGGTTTTTTTTTTTTTTCAGTTACAATCCCATCCTCACAGGTTACATTTATAAATTACAGTTAGAGGTTACAATGACCATTACCGTTACAGATTATGCTAACAAGTTGCAGGTTAGAAGTAAACAGTTAGCAGTTAGGGGTTACGGGTTAGGAGTTATCATTACAGTTAGGTTACGATTCAGGTTAGGATTAGAGTTCATGTTAGGGTGACAGGTACAGTTACAATTTAAATTACACGCTAAGGCTTACAGTTACAGTTAGCATTAAGAGTTAGGGTTAACAGTCAGGGTTAACATTAGGCTTAGGGTTAACATTACACTTAGGCTTAGGGGTAACACGTTAGATTTACGCGTTAAACTTAGGGATTACACTTAGGGGTTAGGCTTAGGGGTGAGGGTTAGGGGTTGGCCTTACAGGTCAGCCTTAGAGGTTGGGGGTTCCCTTAGGGCTTCCCTTAGGGGTTGGGGGTTAGAGTTAGCGGTTAGGACTTAGGGTTAGG